>CM047518.1:5389803-5416320 GCA_026122265.1 Ammodytes dubius
ACACACACACACACACACACACACACACACACCACACACACACACACACACACACACACACCACAAATGAAAGGAAAAGTTAACCTGGCTAGTAATAGTCTCTGAGGCTCCCCACGCATTAAATAAGTTTGGCCTGTGATATTGCAGGCTGCACCCAGTGGGTTTGTATGATCTGATTTAAACGGTATTATCTAGTGGCTTACGTTGTCTAGACTAAATGTGGGCTAAAGTAAAGGGACAGGGCATGTAGCGGGCTGTTCAAATATTATTTAAAGAAATCACGTAGAAATATTACGGTAAAAAATATAGCACCAAACCTTAAGGCCTATTTAAAAAAAAAAACACTTTTCGCACGACGGACGGGCTTCGGGTCAGAAGAACAACTCTTCCAATGATTAGTAGGCCTATAGGCCTCACTATGTGACACAAAATAGTGAAAGCTTTGACAACATATGCCTACTGTATAGCGTGTCAAGTGTCAAAAGTATTTCCACTCATAATAATAATAATAATAATAGCATATAATATCCCCTTGCTGAGATCCGCGCCAGTTAAACCTCACCCTGGTCTCACGCATTAGAGGCAGATTTCGTGTGTTTGAATGTCGTCAATGAACACAAATGGAAGGATTAGGGTTATGGGCATATTTTGAAAGATCAGGATGATTGGTAATAATTAAAGTAGGCCGTAGCAGAAGCAAATAATTTTTTTTTATTTCCTTTTTTTATTCCGCTTCTAAATATTCCTGCGTTTCGACTGTTCCTGAACGTCTCAGTTTGGCGATTAGCCTAACGCGTTTATGTTGTTTTTGATCGACATGATATTATCCCCCTGGCATCTACAGCCAAAACGCCAAACATTAACTCCTTAAAAAAGAAAAGAGAAGTCAAATCTTCTCCCCTCGGACTCCAACACTCGCTTTTTTATAAATCACATTAAAATAGAACTTACATCTAGTTCTCGAGAAATAATTTATTAAGATCGACTGCTCAAACAACAGAAAGGTCAATTCTGTTCGAATACAACAGCAAAAAAATCAAAAAAAAAATCAATCTATTACATTTTTAAAAAAGGGTTTCAAGTTACTGCTGAGGCATAAACAGTGTGACACATTCAATCTTTGTGTTCTCCAATCAAAACCACCAACTAGTTCCTAAAATATAATCATTTGAATATGACATTCAATTGGCCTTTGATTTACTGTTTGCTATTAAAGCAAAGCTGTGGACATTGCGCTGTAGCCATGACTGCGCTGTCACCTGGATTCAAATGAACTGCGCCTGGTATATTATGACCTTTTACTAAAACATCTAAAAGAAAATCCTCCGCCTAAAAGGGAGATAAAGGAAAAGCATTTTATTTTGTTCTTTTAGAATAAGGTGGGGGGGAGACTAGTTTGATTCCTTCATACAACACAGTGATCAGGACAACCAACGCCTCCGTAAATCCACATATTTTTTCTAAATCAAATTATTATAATATTAAAAAGGGACATTTTCACTTCCAAACAGGTTGTACCATTGCTGTCTCGGAGAGTCCTGATTGTAGAACATTTAAGCCTGGCTACATGAGCCTCATATACTCTCTCACACTGTTATTTCTAATCCATACCCGGCAAATATATATGTCAGTACCCAACGACACACCGTGTTGTTGTGAAGCTGTGTAACCATATTAGGCCCTGCTCCATGAGAACATGTCCTGTGTGTGTGTGTGTGTGTGTGTGTGTGTGTGTGTGTGTGTGTGTGTGGTTTTTGTGTGGTGTGTGTGTGTGTGTGGTCTGACTGATGAGCCCGTCATCACACACACACTCACTGTACACACCAGATTAAAAGTTTAACCACGTCCTTTAAGACAAAACGGAGAACGCTAGCTAATTAGTGAAAATATATTTAATAATTAAACATAGGCATAGTTACACAATGCAAATGAATGCAAAAAAAAACAGACAGATGAGTGTGAGTGGATCCGCACAGAGTATAAAAAGGGAGTAGACCTACTGCAAAGAAATGGGTTTTTGCCTTCCCTTCTTCAAACAGCAGCGAGTTCGTGGTGAGAGGAAATATGGCGTTATGAAAGGATGGTACAGTTCAGGTGTGTGCCAGCCAGGCCCAGTCAGTCACAAGTCTCTGAAGTTCACACCACTCCACAGTCCAGTTTGTACATCCTCCATGAAATGTGTGTTTTCTTTGTGTATTATTAATATTTTTTTGTTGGGGCGGGGCGGGGCGGGGGGGATTGTGGCCCACGTCCCGTAGATACACACAGGGCGTCCGGGGTATAGCTCCATGTCCTGTGCCTTCATAGAGAGTCATATTCTGGGGTTGGTTCATTCCTCTTGAGCGCTCTCTGCCTGGGAGCTGCTGGAGGCCTCGGACTGGGGGTCTGCGTCCGCGCTGGATCTCTCCTGCTCAGAGAGCTGCTCGCTGCTGGGGATGGAGTTCTTCTTGGGGCGGCCCTTGGGTTTAGTAGGTGACTCCAGGCCTCCTCCTTGTAGCACCTGCAGATAGTACAACATTGTTAGCCTCATCGCATAACTGCCTAAATCATATTTACTCTACTCTACTTTTACTCTACATATACTCTATTCTACATTTACTCTACTCTACATCTACTTTTCGTTAGCCTAATAGCATAATTGCCTAAGTCATATTTGAAGGGGTTATAGAGTATGGGGTAAAGTAGATGTAGAGTAGAGTAGATGTAGAATAGAGTAGATGTAGAGTAAAAGTAGAGTAAATATGATTTAGGCAATTATGCTATGAAGCTAACGATATGTAAGGTGTAAGGGTGAGACACCGAAAGGCAAAAATAATTTTTTCAATCACTGCATGGTCAATTTTTTGCATGCCATAAGACGTCTTTGTTTCAGGCTAATGTGTACATAAAATGCTCCAACATGGAAATTGAGGTGTTCATGTCGCTTAACATTGTCTGTTTGCTCTCTGTATGTTTCTCTCTATACAACCATCTTTAACGGCCATTATCTCAACATTAGTCTGTTTCAATACTCTGAACCAAAAATCGCAATTTTAAAGCACCCACATCAACTAAACTTTCCATAATCATTCTCAGCATTATTCCGAAGGTTATCATAGACAGATTTGTTCATATGTTGTGAATTGTCTGATTTCTACTTAGAAACATGCAGAAAATGCTTTTTTTAGACCTGCACATATATTCTTCTGATTTATTAAATAAAAAAAGGCTGTATCCATAACATCTGTTCAGTAAAAACTTTGAACTCAAATGTGTTGTAAAATAAAATGAAATAAAGATTGGCACTCTTTTACATGTTTTTTTTTTTAAAGAGATGCAAATGTACCTATAATTATTTAGAAATCGCCAAATTTACATTGGCTATTTATCCAAGCACTTCTGAAAAAAAAAACTTGTAATAAATAAGTGAATTGTCAAGCTGTCAAGGTTTCCTGGGGATATCTCTAAGTTAAAAACATGTCACCCAATTCACACTGTCTCTCTGTGCTGCGAGTCTATAGGGTAAAAAAAGGAATCAGTTATGGATATGACCGTCACAATCCATCTCACCCACACACATTTAAAAAAAATGTGGTTGAATTGTGTCAAGTCAGCCTGATAAAACAAATGTCACATAACCTCTAAAAAGGTGGACCATTCCTTTAACTCACAGTGTAGTATACTGATTAACAGGCCTCTTTACTATCAACTGTTCGTCTAATTTGAGCCCTGTGTGCACGCAGGGCTCAAATTAGTTATCATTTCAGTGCTAATCCTTTTCCACTGAACTACTTTTCCATTTGTCGAAATCAATACTAAATCTCAAAGAACATTTCCTGAACTCTTTTGTTCTTGTTTGTATAGTTGTTGTAGGCGCTCACCCTCATATAAATTGACCACTATACCACATCCTCATCTTTTATTTCATCATCGTAACGAGTAAAGGGTACTTACAATTTTCTTCCATTTCATCCGTCTGTTCTGGTACCACGTTTTGACTTGCAGCTGACTTAGGCCCAAAGACTCAGCCAGGTCTATTCTGTGAAGGGGAAAAACAATTGGAGAGGAAAAATAATCATGATTGAGTCACATCAAATTGCTCCCGATGGTTCAGAGAGCGCCTTGCATGGCAGCTACTGCCATCAGTTTATGAGTGTGTATATGAATGGGTGAATTTGGTTAGAATTGTAAAGTGCTTTGGGGCTGAGAAAATTGGCTAAAAAGTGCTATATAAATCAAGTCTATTTACCATTTTACCATTTACCATCAGTTGTTTCTAACAATGATACATTGTCTCGTTCAAAGTCATCAAAAGTATTGCCTGGTATTAGTTAGACTTTGTTATTTTACTTCTGCCAGAGTGCCACTTGCAGTTATTTCACTTTGCAGTCCAACGCCCAAACACATAATCAACTCCATCAGTGCCACAGTTAAACCAAAGGAGGTCATGTCCTCTGCATTTTTAATCTTTAAAACATTTTTGTTGGGGGAACTCATTTGATTGGACCCTGCGCTTTTTTCCCTTTTCTAACATATAAATAGGCCCAGATAAATATCCTACACTTACAAGATATACATAACTACACGTACACATCCATGTCCATATGTAGCTACACATTAGCCATATTGGAACACTTTTATATATTCCTAATGTAGTGTATTATTGACTGGTGACGTGTGAAAAACGATTTCGTTTTTTATGTGGAGCTCAACTATGTCAAATAAAGAAATCTTGAACAACATTAACGTATTGTAGGCTATTAGCCTAGTTGTCCAGACATCATTGGGAAATAAAATCTATAGCGAAAGCAAAATTAAACGGCCATAAAAAATATTAATAATAACATAAATATTCTAGCCTATATCGCCTATCAGTTTTTTTCTTTTGAATTATTATTAGACTACATTTAATTTTCTGGTTAAATTGAGGGTGTTAAGGTGACCTAAAATCCTTTTCGACAACCCTGCTAACGCACACTGTAAGCCTCCAGCCACTCACCTATCGGGCGTGGACAGATACTTCTGCTTCTCGAAGCGCTTCTCCAGGCCCATGAGCTGCAGCTCGGTGAAGACGGTGCGGCTGCGGCGGCCCTTCTTGCTCTTGCCTCCCCCGTCGTGGTGCTCCAGCTTCCCGCGGAGGTGCAGGTCCAGCGGGAGGTGGTGAGACGCCCCGCCGACATGCAGGCCCCCAGCGGCGGACAGGAGCGGAGAGCCGAGCGAGCACGACAGCGGAGAGATGGGGAACTTGAGGAGGCTCTGGTCGGCTTTGAGCACTGAGGGGGAACCGAGAGGGAACAAAGACACGCACGCGTTTAGAAACAAGGCGAGGGGTTATGTTTTCAACGCGTTAAACATGGATGATCGGGGAGCAGCAGAAGCTCCCAGCAGATGAAACAGTGACGCGCTTTTACCTTTTATAGGCTAGCCTGCAGTCTATGGGTTTTACAAAAACATTTTTCGATTATCACTGCACAGGTCTCCGGTCAGAGGTTAGGGGATCCATAAGGTCACAACTGCAGCTGATACAATATGATGGGGAAATATTCATGACGCATTTAATAGGTTAGTAAATATGGACATGCAGTTATAGACAGAACTCCATTACAAACAGCAACAATAATGGCGCTTCATTAACTGGATGGGCCTACAAACGAGAGGATAATACCTCCGCGATGCAATGTTCTTATGTATCAATATTAGAAGCCTATAGTGTTATAGGCCTAGCTAAAGGCGAGTTATTATGTGCACATTGGGATTGGATAGGTCGCGTCTTTAATTGAATTAGGGCCTGGATAGGCTGATAAAGTCATTAAACAGACCAAGATAGGAAGACAACTATTGTTCTAATTTCATGCAGTGATGGTGTATAATCAGACAGACAGTTCATTCAAGCGGCTAGGCCTATTCTGTGGCCGGTGGGTCATAAGAGAAAGAAAATGACATGCGCAACATGTTTGAAGTTGCAAACAAACTGTAGGCTACATAAACTGTAACGTTTTTTAAAATAAAAATGTATATATATATATAGGCCTAACTGGAATATGTGTAGCCTTTATATTGTAACTTTTATCTGAGTTACAATATAAACTTGTCGGCATTCGGGGGTGCTCCTCTTTCTCTACGAGGAGCACCCCCGAATCCCGACAATCAAATCCCAATTTTACGCATGCAAAATTATTCATACAGACCTAGGCTAATATTCAGATTGTAGCCGTTAGTTATTTTTCTTTATACAAATATTGCACTCTCACATTTCGACAAAACAATTCGTAGCCTATCCTAAATATTTCCTTTAACTTATACATTTACTTGATAATGTCATATCTGACATTTGCTTAATTATTCCAAATGGATAAAAAAATATCCTGCGCGTGACAAAAGTTAAGTTCTGGAAAAATGGCTTTACTTTTAAGGAGCACATTACGCATCACTTTACTATTTGAGTTAAAATATAATTCCACTTTTGAATCTATATGTTAACATTAATAGCCTATAACCTATACTAATCCTTTTTTCCCTATGTTGTTATTGTCTGTAGTTCATTCATTTTTTTACAGCATGAAACACCTAAATAAACTCGATCAGTAAAGCCTCTCCTACCCAGTTGGCTGTGGAAAGGCCGCGCGGACAGGAGAGCGTGCACCCCAAACTTGAGCAGCTCCCCCGCCGGAGCCGACACTTTGTGTTCGGGGTGGTCGGTCAGGATCTCCTCGATCATGAAGCTCCTGTAGCGATGCGTCCTGTGGTCCGCATGGAGTCCCGGAGGATAGTAATGCGCCATGCCCATGTCCAAATGATGCTGCATCATTACTACACAGTAATACACTTTAAACAGTCACCAAATCCGCCAACACCGTTTATCGCTCCTTCAGTGGCCCAATAAGTCTGCGGTCATATTCCACCTTTATACAGTCCGGGAGATTAAGACTGTGTATGGATCAAAGTTATCCTCGGCTTCTGGATCAAGCGAAAAAAAAATAGCCTATCAAGTCCTACAGGTATAGCTGTCCTCTGCGGTGTTTTTACGCGCTACTTCTTCTGGCCAGATGCGGTTCTCTTCGGAGGAGAGGACATGTGGAACCGTGAGAGCAACAAACCTGTGACCAAAAAACTCCCGAATCCAGCCGTGTTCATGCCCTGCTGTGTGTGCTCTGTGCCGTGTGCGCTGTGTATGTGTGTGTGTATGTGTGTGTGTCAAGCCGCTGAGCGCGTCACCTTGGCAGTGAGTCGGGGAATAAGCTTTGGGTTTTATGAGTCTCGCTGTGGCTCCACCTCTTCTCTGCTCGGGGTTTGTCTGCTCGGTGCATTCACTGCATGAGACACAGTTAAACTTTTGCACCGCTGCTGCACTTGTCCTGCACGGATTTCTATGCAAAAGGAAATAATATAAGGACCTGGGAAGGATGGACGATATACTCTATACATTCCCGGCTGCGGGTGACTTCGAGTAATGGTTAGTTTGATGATGGTGTGTGAAGCACTTAAAACTGGAAGATCAGTTGAGAAGGTAACGGTCGATACTTTCCTGAATGAGTGCCTCAAAATAATTTGGTTTTGATTTATGATCATAGAATTATTCAATACTAAGAATTACATGAATCCAACTGTAGGCTCTGTATAACAAATACCCCTCCCTGGAAACTGCATAGTGTACCTTTAAAAAAAGACAGACAGACCTCATTGACTCCTTAGTGCACTATGAGCCATTTCTGATAGCTGCTGTTGTGTTTCCACAATGCTATAATGTTGGTGCAGTCATTGCCGCTTGTTTGCAATTTATAGGCTATATTTGTCTTTTTTTAATAACATTTGAATCATTCACATATCTTTATCCTACTTTTGTTTCATATTTTCTATTCCAACTGTGTTATATGTTTGCCCACTTGAGAGAAAGCCTTACCAATTTTCCATTGTAGAAGGTGTTTAATGACAGTAAAAGTTGGCAGTTGTTTCACATTTAGCAAGTTATGCATTAAGTGTATAGCCTGCATTTGTTTTTAACCAACAAATAAATAAAAAATGAAGTAAATCAATACCTTTTGCTACTGTTTTGTCTGAGGATCCCACACCTGTGAAGATTGTAATTTGATATAACTGTGCCCAAAATGTTGTTCATAAGATGCAATAACACTACACACTCATTGAACCATATCAGCTGATGGTATCAGCGTTAGCAGGCCGTCTGGCCCACCCACTGAAGCAGCTCCAATGGAAATAAATCATTCTACTGTAAAGGTCAGAGAAACCCACGCCAGAGCACCTCTGGGATTCCTTTTTTATTTGGTTAAAGCATTTTTTTTTGGTTGCAAAACATCTCCCACAGCATATTTTTAGCATGCCTCATTGTCTGCTATATGAGAAAAGCTCTGGCCTTCTAAAAATCAACCGTGGAGCATAAACCGTCAAATAACCTTTTGCTTGCGTCACACTTGTGGGTCTATTTAGATGTTGTATACTTTTCTTTAGAATAACAGGAAACAACAGGCTGTAGAGGAGCAGGAGCTGACGTGATTTAAGTTCCAACTCGTGACATGATAAGATCCACAATTAAGAGCAGGACAGCCTCAAACAGCTGGGGTTCCTCCTTTATTTTAACACATAAATGAACATGTCTCAAACCAAATAACTAATGGCACGACGCACCAGCATCTCATAAATGGCACCAAATAAAGGAGCGACTTGTTGTAAGGGAGGGAGGGGGCAACACACTGTGTGTGAGAAGAATTTTGCAGTTTAAGTGTGTAGAAAAATGCAGGCCAAATGATAGAGTGCTGTTATAAAATAGTAAGAAGAACCCTTTTGGGCCAGGAGGAGAGGAAGTCTTGAAAACATGTTACGTGTAACCTTTTAGCACCAACAGAAAAAAGAGGGTTGGATGAATATAGTCATTTTAAAATGTAGAAGCTTGTGGTTAAATACATTATCATATGATAACACTGTTGTGAATCTCTTGGGTCGTGTTCTGTGTGGTGTGATGTCAAATCTTGAATCCCCCAAGAGAATGTGTATTGTGCAAATTCAGCTATCTGTGGTGTTGGGGTCAAATTGACCCGTTGTATCTTTTTACTTTTAAAATGAAACAACAACCCATTTTTTTTCAACCAGAAACTTCAGGGCCACAGCTTATTTTCTGAAGAATGTGGGTTAACATTTTTTGTATTGAGTATAGGCTTGCTAAAGTAGCCTTTCACCTCACATTAATGTCCCTCATAAGATATTTGGGTCAATTTGATCCAATTACAGTCAAATATGCACACAGACACACAGAAACATGCCTGCAAAGACAACGACACACATAACACACATACTCACTCACCCCAACAACCAACATCAGTACCAACAATTGTTCCTAAATGTATGCCAACAAAGTCTAAATCATAGTGCATTTTGTTACACATATCGTAACAAAATCACAAAAATGAATGACACTTCCATTGTTAAAGATTAATTGTATCTATATCGTTTGGAATTGAGGAAAAGGGTCATAAAGGAATTTAATGTTTTTGTTTATAGTGCTTTTAAAACCCCAATAATGTCCAGAGTCAATTTGACCTAAAACAGAGGGTCGAAAAAGTTAACAAAATGCAAGGATTAAATAAATAAAACATTTAAAATATTCGAATGTAGAGAAAAAAATCCCCTTTGCCATATTTAAATGTCACAGATTGTATATTTGTTGAAGACCAATGAACATCATATGAATCGCTATATCAACTACTAGTCTTTACTTTTGATGACTAGTATTCTTTAGTATTTTATACTAGTTTAGTTGTCTGGGACCGTGTACAAATAGCACATTGATCTCACAGAGGAAAGATGCTTTACCAGATTATAGCATGCTTGCTCATTTCCCTGAAGACACCACACAATACAGCACATCCAATAAATAATACACTTTACATAGGTTTTTTTCCCCATATAACAAGCAACCACACAATCTGTCAAGTCAATCAAATAGAACTCAACTGGTAACAAGTGGTGAGGTGCAATGACGTTACCTGGCACTGTGTGAACATATCTCCCTCTGGTGGCCACTTCCGAGATTGCAAGGAGAGTTTCCCTGCCAGTTGACGAGCAACTTCCTCATAGTATAAATAACTGAAACATATCAGGTTTCAGAGAATTTAACAACTTTAACCACTACACCACGAGCGCCCCGCTAAATATTGTAACATTCCTGATGGTCTGACATTAAAACACAGGAGATTGACAGAGAGAATGTGTTTATATGAACATTGACAGCGATTCTTGAATGCTTGTTTTCAAAATGACTTTTTTTCCTAGGCGGGTATGTAAACAAATTGTGTGTAAACAAAGGGGGCCTGCTCTTGCAACATGCCCTTTTACAGAGCCTAGGCTCTGTATTAACACCAGATCCCTTTGAACGTAGTCACCACTCAAACATGTGTCTAGCTTATCGTTACTTCAGTTCTAGGCTTGAGCGTGACTGTTTATAATATTGTATAGGCTTTGTGTAGACCCTGTTAGATTTAACTCAGTTGTAACTAATGTGAGCACAGAAGGTCATTGTTGTCTTTGGGAACAATACGTTTTAGGTATACAATGTATGTAAGACAATAGAAAATAATTAAGAATCAAAGGTCAACTATCAGTCTTTACCCAAAACCTTGAACCATGTGTCACATCGGCAAATAGCAAAGCATGCATCAATTGTAGGCGTACTTAGCAGAACATGTAATCAAAACACTAATGAGCCTAAAATTATGTAGTAGTAGAATGAAATTAATAAAATAAAATAAATTAATTATATATTTGTGTCATCAGATCCACATAGGTAACTAAAGTTTGTTAATAATATCTTGCCTATGTTTTGTATCAAATCAGAATCTATAAACGACTGATTTTACCGGGATATTCAACAATCAAACAGTCAGTCAGTCATTCCATCAACTGACATACTCATGTTATATGTCCCCTATGCCCGGTCTGAGCTTGGTAAAACCGCTTTTAGCCATAGTGCCCCAGGTCGAAAAGAAGTATACTTAATTGCATATAAAATGTACTGGAAGTTCAAATAGTATGTTTGAAGTACATTGGTATTTCTAAAGTACTTACTTGAAATGCATTAAAGATACCCTTTCTTGCACTTTAACATACTAGTCAAAAGTATACTTTGATTACTAGTGTATTAAATATATGCTAAATTATGCTTCTAAAAAATATACTAAAATGTAAGCATATTATTTTGAACATTTTAGTGTACTTACCCAAAACATATTTATTTTATGCTTATTTATAGTGCTATTTTATAGTGCTTTGTTTAAGTGCATTTAAAAATAATTCCACTTCAAGTGTTATAAATGTATGCTACTTATAGCATGTTTGCTTTAATTGGTACCAAATTATATTATTATGTAATGCACAAGTGCTTCAGTCTTCTTATCAGAAGTAGGATTTTTGAAGCATGTTTTTCTTATACATTTTAAGTATATTTTTATTAAAGCATATTAATTCATTTAAACTTCATTATACTATACTGTAGGTAGCTATAATCCGTGCAGGTGTAGTTTAACAAAGTGCACTCCTAATGTATTATAAATATAATTACATCTCAGAGTATACTAATGTAACTTTTAATCAAAAAATTCAGATTTTTTTGTACTTATAAAATGTATTTTATGTAGCACTGTACATTATAGTTTAGGCCTACTTATTACAAAAAAAAAAAAAAAAACATCTCAATAGTTCATTACAACACTATACCAAATAGGCATATTGTTTAAACGTACCCCCTTTAATCTAACGTGTAAACATTGTTTTAAATGGCTTCAGCATTTTGCAGGTAGGTTCTGTTCTGAACGAATAGCAGCAGTGCACTTCCACAGGTGACATGGTGAGATCTTCACCGAACCAAAAAAACTAAAAACATACAGTCATCACAGTGCATTTAATTCGACCAATCACAGTCCACGTTTCCGAATCAAATGTGCGTACTGGCCAATCGGGGGCCAGTCACCGAGTCACGTGACACATTACGTTGCGAAGATTTCCGTTGCTGATAGAGATACGGATAGGGGGGCCAAGAAAGAAACGGCGTTTGAAACTTTCTTTATAGGTCCATGGTTTGAATAATCGTTTCCAAGGTTTGCTTTGCTTCATGATTCGGACATCGGCAGGTGGACTGCTCAGAAATAATAAAAGGGGAACAAAGAAGAACGGAATATCAATCAGCTCCGGTCAGCAACCGTGATGAACTTCACCGTGAAGAGGGCCAGTGTGTGTCTGCCAAGCCGAATCCGACATGGAAAAACGAAAATACTGCCAGCCAAACTACTTCTTCTTGACGGTAAGTTAAATTTTTCGGCATACAACACAGTTGGTTAATTTACTATTATATGGGCATCCCCCGAGTTTATAAAATATTTTGCGAGTTGGATAATGTTGGTGTGGAATTCTAAACGTTAGCAACAAAGTTATAGCATGGCTAAGCTCAGCTAGCTAGGCAGGGACACATGTCCACATTGTGAAATAACCCAGTAACAACATGTTAGAATGCAGGGTTCTCAACTTTTGGAAATTGTTTAGAGTGAGACAGAAGCGGATTTCCCATGCGAGCGCGCGAAGCGCGCGAGCGAAATTTTATTGTGTGTTTATTTATTAATTTAAAGCATAATAATGGTTTTTAACACAAGTTCAGTTCAGTATAATTTCTTAGCTTTAGTTAAAATATAGCCTATTGTAGTAATTTTATGATGAAAGTATAACTGGATTAATATCAAATGCCAGACTAGTGAGATGGGTGTAGGCATAGGGTAGTTCTTCGGGTAGTTATTTCAGTAAAACTCTTAGTTCAGTTCAGCAAATATGGATACTGGATATTACTGATGCTCGCTGTTGTAGCATCGAGTGGCAGATTTTGAGGCCTTCAGGATAGGGGTTTTCTGGCTCCCACTTGAAGCACTGTGGCTCCACACCAGCCATTTAGACCATCATAATGGAGGACAATGTTCCTTCTAGGGCTAGTCTGTTTCTGGTGCTGGTGAAGACCAACCATGGAGAAGACTCTTTCGGCGTCCGCATTTGAATGTGGGAGCATTAAAACCAACTTGGCCCCTCAACTAGTAGGTGAAAAATCGAAAAGCAAGTGCAAAACAAAAGCATTATTAGCTATGTCTTATGGGCTTCATGAGGGGCCTCTAAGGCCCCCACACACATACAGGAATAAACTTTCTACATGTAAATTATATACTGTTCATAAAAAGTAGCTTTCCACCCTGTATCTGTTGCAATGGGCCCCTCCATCATATAACATGGGTCTGCAGACCAATCTTCTGAAATGTTTTTACAGTTGCAGAGTAAAGAGTGTTGCCTGTTTAAGAAAAATAATGTTCCTTCTGCAGCTCAAGATTTGATTTAAATCTAAATTTTCCAGATTGATTTTTCAGATTGATGCATTTTACTTTAAAACTGTACCAATTTTCTTCCAGGGGGGCATGCCCCCGGACCCCCCAACAAGGTACAGGATATCTCCCACAGTATCCCAAAATCCTGTGGGAAACACTGACTCCCTTAATATGTTTATGCCAGTAAACGTATGTATCTTTGCGGAAAAGTCAATGTAACTGACTGGATAGGGAGGGGGGCGGGGGGGCTTTAAGAGTCTGGGCCTATTATCTCATAATCCGTCTATGAACCAACTAGTTTCCACAATCTTTTTTATTTTTGCGGGGAGCATGCACAAGCATTATTCATAGAAAAAAAAAAAAATGTGGGGGGCCCCACACAGGGTCTTGAAACGGGCCCCGAGATCGTTAGGACCGCCCCTGCACGCTTGTCGTGTAGCCTGACAAAACGCTGCGCCTTCTCTCTGCCCGCTCTGCTCTCGCAGAATGCATTAGTGGGCGAAACAAACGCCACGGCCCGTGTGAAACGGCCTTAACTACTGAACGAAGGAAATCAAATTAGTTTTTCCCCAAAAAAACGAATGAGTTTTTCCCCAGAAAACGGGACATATTGTGTCCCGGAAGAGATTTTTCTTTCCTCGGGACAGCTGGTGAAAAAAGAGAACAATTTCGGGAAAAACGGGACGGGTGGCAACGATAGATAGTATAAGGTGGCAACACTAGGTGATGGTGGTGAAGGCCAGGATTTATCGAAGCTATAGGCTATATATAAAAAAAATTGTTTGGCAGAGTTATAATTTGCGTGAGAAATGCAAGGTGTGGCGTGGAGCGTGTGAATTGCCTGAAATGCGTGTGTCTCACTCTCATTGCGTGAGGGTTGAGAACCCTGAGAATGCATTCATCACTGAAATAACTAATTCTCAATTCATCCACAACATTCAATTATATTCTATATTCTATTAAGAAAAAAATAAGGTTTTTAAATAGTGAGTGCATATTTAATCATGCACATTACAGCTAACCATAGGTTTTTACAGGTGTAGCTATATAGCATGGATGAACAAGAGGATCAAAATGGAAACCGAAAAGATGACAATTAAAGCCTTTTTTGCTAACTATATTAACTTTTTGTCCCTTTCAAAGACACCGAGATGAAGAAGTTTCCAAACAACACTGCCAGAAGTGCAAGCCCTCATTTGCAGAAGAATTTGCAGACCAGGCCTACTCAAAGGAAACCACCCCACTGGAAAGATGAAGATGGGAGAATGTAATTTTTAATTTCAGTTTGTGTTTTAGTTTGTGAAAAAAGCATTTTATTATTGTGCAGGACATTTCAATGCGGAGCATGCCTCTAAGATAATCATTCTTGTTGTGCTTTATATAATGGGATATTCATTTCTGTACATTTTGCTTCTTTAAATATGCTCTGCCATACCAGAATATTTGCATTTAATTTTGGTCAAGATATAATACTGTACTTGCTGTACTCTTGCCTCCACACCTCCCTTACCCCCCACACTGCCACCATCCTTGTCCACAGTCTCGTCACTTCCCGTCCGGATTATTGCAACTCTCTCCTCCTCGGCCTACCTCACAAATCCCTCCATAAACTTCAACTAGTTCAGAATTCAGCTGCCCGCATCATAACTCGAACCCCCACCATCCACCACATCACTCGTGTCCTCCAACAGCTCCACTGGCTCCCGGTCCAGATCCCTATCCAATTTGAAATCCTACTGAATACATACAAGGCCATCCCCATATTTGTCTGATCTCCTCCAGATTCCCACTGGCTCCTGTTCCCTCAGTTCATCTTCCTCCATACACCTGTCTGTCCACTCTGCCCGTCTCACCTCCATGGGGAGCAGAGCATTCAGCCGATCTGCTCCCCGTCTCTGGAATTGACTACCACCCCAACTCAGAAACATTGGTTCATTCCCCCATTTCAAGTCACAACTCAAAACACATCTGTTTAAAACTGCCTATTTCATTTGATGTAAATTGCTCTGCTTCTCTCTGTTGTTTTTATTGTTGCTTTTATTTTATATTGCTCACTACTGCTTTTTAAAAGTTTTAAATGTCTGTATGGTGTCTTTGAATGCAGTGAAAGGCGCCTTTAGATAAAATGTATTATTATTACTCTGGAAATATTTTGTCTGTTATGTTAACGATCTCTACATTAAAGTCAGTAAAATGATGTTCTCTGTGTGTGTTGGCATTTAAATACATTTTTTACAGCGTAATATATTTAAAATGCATTATTTTAAATGCATTATTAATGAGCTATAGTCTATATTAAGTTGTGTTAAAGTATGTTTTACTGTATGTTTTATTATACTTTTAGTGGCTCTTCAAGTATACTTATAATATGAAAAAAGAGCAAATTTAAATGAAATTAAAGATCTACACAGAGAGCACTTCAAATGTGACTGAAAGGGTATTTTAAATATAATTTAAAGTAATACACTTAATTGCATTAAAGATCACTTAAAGTTGTTCCAATTTAACACAACTAAGTACACTTAATTGTATTTCTGTTCATTTAAAGTTGAACTTTAGCATATCTAAAAGAGCACTTATCATACTTAAAGTTGTTCCAAAATAACACACTTAGTATGCACTTAGTATTAGAGCACGCAAAATGTAATAAGTATGTTTGGGAAAAGATCTACTTAAGTATACTTCTTTTCGACCTGGCGCCCCTGACTCCTGGAACAGCCTACAACATACAATTAAAATAAATACACTCACAACTGTTAACCAATTTAAAATTATTATTTTGAATCAGCCCCTCTACACTTGTAACTGTTTTAATTAGGCTATTGTCTATTTCATTCAATTGATCTGAATGTTTTAAATTGTTGTTGTCTGTGTGTGTGTGTGTGTGTGTGTGTGTAAACTTGTTATGTATTCTCATTGTATATTGTGTATCTGTACAAACTCGACGTCATTGTAAAAGAGGGTCACCCCTCAATTGATCTTTCGAGGTTAAATAAAGGAAAATGAAATGAAAATAATGATAGATCACAAAGCTCATTACTGTTTTTCTAGTTTTTAAGAGCAAACGTTCAGATAGACTATTTGAATGCTATGTGCAGTGCATATTCACCAGTATTGTTCAAACAAAGCGTGATGTTGATATAGGCCTATATTTGAAACACAGAAATAGACATTTTCTTCTTTTCTCAATCAAATATTGTCAGTGTTTTACTGTCGTATAATGTGTCTGTCCTTTGCAACTCAACAGCATCATCTCAATAAACAGCCACCAGGCGGCACCAGAGGGCTTTAAAAAAAGAAAGACAAATATTGAGCAGCCTGTTGTGCAGCTTCAGACGCGTAGCAGCAGTCAGTAAAGGTTAGGCCTATTTAACAGGTTAGGAGGATATTAATAGCCTCGTTTGAGAAGTAGCCGTCTTGCTCAGCGCGTCTTTCTGAGTGCACAGCAAAAATGCTGCAAAAATTCTGTGCGCTCAGCTAGACGCGCGTCATGGTCTGAGCAAGAAGGCTCCATACTCAAACGAGGCTATTTTCTTTGAGAGGCATTTGTCTCAGCTGGGAATTCAAATCATGCTAATAAATGCCAAGTAAACTAGCCTACATCTTCATCTAATAAATTAGTTGTAGGCAGATCATTGCATATGTTGCCATTTTTAGCTTTATATTTAAGTTATTATTTCTACATAGGCTATTAATCCTGACCTCTGATTGGACCTTTGTCCCTTATTTGGTACTGTATTCTTCCTTTGCATAGCTTACACAAACAAACTGTCATGCCAAAGCAAAAGGCAGTAACTTCCATTAAATGGAAGCCTTAGCTCTAAAAAGCAGTTTAATAACCAATGTGATACAATCATTAGCTTGATAATGATAGGCCTATAGGCTACTGTTCAATGAAATGTATGTATATTTTACCGTTATTCTTTGCGTTATTGTAATTATTGATATTATTTGTTTAGCCTTCATTTATTAATATAGGCTTAGGCTAACATTAATGTAGGCTACACTTGTTATGCGTCAAAGTAACTTTTCAAATCAAATTGTATCAATGGCTTTGGGAGGTTTCTGAGCACTTTGAAGCCACTAATATTTAGGCTATATATAATAAAATGAGTATAGAGGGTGGGCTCTGCCTCTCAACTACAGACAATAGATAGTGCTACAGACACAATAAAAATCCGTTATGTGAGCTGTGTCTGAGGTCACGTGACGTGCATGGACCGTTCTACACGACAACATGTCAGGTTGCTAAGTTAGCTAGTAAGCTAGCTGTATTTAGCTGACCAAATGATGTGGCTAGAGGAAAACACCGGTCTGCCAGGCAGAAGCGGCGAGACGACCGAAGCGTTAGAGAGATGAATCGACTGTGTAACAAACTGTAGCGACGGTCCCTGACTGAGACGGCAGGAAAAACGGTAAGTCGGGCCGTCCCGTGCTTTACTAGCCTCGGCTCATAATACAGGCAGCACGGTTAGCTGATCAGCTAGCAACTGGTCTCGAGCCCGCAGCATCAGCACCACTTTAGGGTTAACGCACAGGGAGTTAACCGAAGGTCAGTCCATCTGTGTCGAGGAAGCTATGTGGCTTTATAACGCGACAGTGCTGCTCAGGCAAAGGCAATTCATTTCAGTGATCTCTAAGCTAAGGTTAGAAAACTGAAGTTGTATGTGCGACGTTAATGAGATCACCGACAAAGACAGATTGCCGCCGTTATTTAAAGTGTCCAAGCGCTGATCTGTGTCCACCCCTAAATGTAATCTCCATTGCATGAGAATAGGTAGTTTTTCTTTTAGTTTAGTTTTTAATCTAAGATATTGTGAAGACTTTTGCTCCCATAATAAATTGACCGTTATCAGGACACGCCCTTGCTTAAGTCAAGTATCTACAGGTGAAATTAACATCAGTGATGTCTCGTCCAGAATGAACTGATGCCCATGGGACTGGACATTAAAGGTCTTTTCTGGTCTTAATTGGTCATTAATGACACCTATAGAGCAACCTGACACGAATCACAGCACAAAAAACGATATCATTTTCGGGAAACTCTTTCAGCATTCTCCGTCAACACTGGGCTTCATCCTTCTCCACCCCCTCGCCCCCCTCCTGCCAACCCCACTCTGTTGTGATTGGTTACCTTCCGGAAGACTTTCAGCGGTGCGCGGGCAGATTTGAGCAGGCAGGTGGGGGCATGGCCTGAGTGTGCCAGAGCACATTGCAGCATCACCATACATGGAATATCCGGATTGATCTACGTAGATAAATCCCGGAAATTTTAACAAGTGAATCGCGACCCCCCCAGACGGTCAGCAGGGAATACGTCTAAATGCATGTAAGTCATCATTTGACACTTTAATATGGTTAAACATGAATATAAATCATTATAACAATGTATACCTATAGGTCATAAAAGTTGAAAAAGTATAATAGGTGCTCTTTAATGAGCCATGATTAAAGGTGTAGTCAGCGATTCTGGAGAATGATTGTTGTCAAAATAACTTTCTGTCAAAATCAGTGAATATCTCCTCATGACCTGTCTGTAGGCAGTACTGTGTGTGCGCTGAACACCGAAAAATCAAGTATCAATACATGGCCTAGCCTATGCTCTGTAAACGGGCATATCACTCGCTACGATGGGCCCCCTTTGTTTATATACCCTTTTACAAAGCCTAGGTTGTGTGTTAACACAAAGAAGAAGAAAAATCAGCGCAAACACATCACACAGTATGGACACGTACCGGATCGTGAGAAGATAATTCACTGATTTTGACAACAAGCGTTCTGCAGAATTGCTGACTGCACCTTTAACATCAGGTCTGGAGCGGGATATACCCTGCATTCCAATACCCATACTATCTACTATTTAGTATGGTAGAAGAAAGATTTAGGATGTCCCGATTCTTGTGGCCAGATTTAGGATGGTTAGAAAGACCCGGATGTCTACTACATAACCGGCCGAGATTTTTAGTGTTGAAAACAGCATCCTATTTGGGCGATTCTGAACTACAATCCAGTGCGAACCTGAAGTGACGTCACATAAACGAAGCCTCCATATGAAAACAAACGGGGGTGCGACGGATATAAAAGTAAAAGGCAAGATCAAGGCGCAATGTTATGATGAAATAAATAAGCAAAGGTATGTCCCAATTGTATGCCTACTGCATCATAACTAGATTTTTTTTTATCGTCAGATGTAGTATGTAGAATAGAAAAAAGTATGAGATTTGGAATGCAGGGTTAGTTTCTTCCACTGTGACAGGTAGCCATGCTGTAGCATTGTGAAAGGCAGTGTACCCTGTAAGGGTGGGAAAAATAATCGATTCTCTGATGCATCGCGATTCTCTCTCGAACGATTCCGAATCGATTCAGATAAGTTAATAATCAGATTTTTTTTATTATATATATATATATATTATATATATATATAGGCCTATACATTTTTTTCTATTCGATTTGTAAATACTAGTATTTCCTGCGCCACTGCACATGCACACCACACAAGTGTGAGTTGTTAAAAGTGGCGACAAAAAGGCTGAGAGCAGCAAACCCATATGACTTGCTTCGGCTTTGTTTCTGTTAACGTTTTTTTTATGAGAGCTGAATTCCAAGCCATAAGTTTTGCACAATGCATCAAGATGCATTAATAATCGATTTTCAATCGAATCGTTGACCTCTGAATCGGAATTGAATCGTGAGTTGCCAAGAGATTCCCACCCCTAGTATCCTGCTGGTTTGCCTGAGCTGTGTGACTTGGATCCCCTTACAGTTCAGACACACTGTCATAACTACAACAATGGTGTAAAGAGGAGCACCATCTTGTCGGCCATATTCCTTTATTAGCACACTCAGTGGAAGTGACTGTCACATCCCACACTCATTAACAGCCCCAGTGTGAGATATGGCTCAGCCTTCTTCTTCACACCATCTCTCTCATTGTCCACCAACACATAGACGTCCCAGTGGACACACCGGCTACGCTTCCAGCAACATTGTGTGAAGCGTTCTGGGTCGTTGGCTCTTGATTAAGTGGTTGAGTGAAGATATTTAGTCTGCGCTCACTATAGGAGCTCACAGTTGCTTGTTAGTATTTGATAGCACACCTACGTCACATTTGTCATGAAGAAGAGCTTCTCATTCACCAGCTAGTTACCCAGAGAGCTTCCTATATACACTGCCAAGTGGTGTCAGGCTCTGATTGGATAGATTCAAGAGGTTACAAGATCCAAGATGCTTTATTGTCATAATGCACAACAGTTACAGCAGCAGTCATTGGCAATGCAATTCTCAAGTCCCAGGCTCCTCTCAACAATGCAACATAGAAGAACAAAACACAAGTCAAAGTCAAAAGTCAAACTTATTTGTATAGCACATTTAAAACAACATCAGTTGACCAAAGTGCTGTACAAGATACAATACAAAATAACATATAAAATACATGAATAAATAAGTTAGGAGTGTCAAATTCTCAACTTGTGTTACAGGCCAATGCATCAAAAGTGAGTCTTCAGCAACGTATTAAACTGTTCAACTTTAGAGGGATCCAGGTTCTATTCATTCACACACAGTCATACTGGTGGTGGTAAACTACTACAAGTGAAGAGAGCAACACCTGAGAAACACAAGAAGTGCAATGACACAGTGCAGATAGTCGTCTCTCTGGCTGTAAGGCTGGAAATGCATCAACCAGGCTTGGAGCCAAATTAGTTTGTAACACAAAGTGTGGGTTGCAGTGTAAAAGAAGTAATAAGAACAGCTGTGGTAGGAAAGAGGTGGGCTCCTACTTTACACCTTCAATTATTTATAGACTGCAAGTTAATCTGAACAGGAGTGAGCTAAATGTGACCCGTCTGCTAGCTTGTAAAATATGCTTTTTCAACAACAACTTGTCAACTTTTTATTCAGAGAAATAATAGAGTAAATAAAGCGCCACCGCTAACCCAACCTGAGATACACTCCGTGTTCCAAATATCATACTCCTTTATTTTTTCTATTCTACATACATACTACATCTGATCATACAAATAATCTAGTTAGGATGCAGTAGGCATACACTTGGGACATACATTTACTTATTTATTTCGTCATAACATTGCGACTTGATCTTGCTTCTTGCTTTTATATCCGTCTCATCGCCGTTTGTTTTCATTCGGAGGCTCCGTCGATGTGACGTCACTTCAGGTGTGCACTGGATAGTGGATATAATAGCACTTTTAAATGATATGCCAATTGATGTTCAGTATACCTAGATGTTTACTATATTTATAAAAAAACTGTTCATTCATAAACTTTGAAGTTTATGTTCAAGTAAATTCTTCGAAAAAAACACGTTGGGAACCGCTGCTTTAAACAATCTGAAGAGGGGGAAATCAAAGGCAAATTAATCTAAAAAACAACACAGCTTTTTGGATATTTATTTTGTTTACTATCAGTTGTATAGCAAGCAAGCCAGACCTGGCCTCATTCATTACATAGACTTTTGCTGTTTTGATGAGGGCTATCTTAAGTGAGGCAGGGAGCAGTTTCACTCCTTCAGTTATGTACAACAAGTGCTGCGGCCCATTACAGCTCTGGGTGTAATGTGAGAACGCCTCCGGTCCCTAGAGTTAAACTGACACCCTGGGAGATCTTTGTGTGAGACAACAGTGATATCAGGCTACATAAATCACAAGTGCAAGTCAAGAGGTATTGCTCTCTGAGGCTGCTGGCTGGAATAGCCTAATGCAACTCATACTGGCCCTCATTTATCAAACTTGCGTGGAAACTGGTGCAGATTCTGGCGCAAATACCTCCCTACGCCAGGTATCGCGTGGGATTTATCAAACAGTCGTATCTCGCCAATCTCGGCGTACGCCACGCCATTATTGATAAATGCGACGGCTGAAAACAATCGTACCACGCCCCTATATTTTCTCAGTTTAGAGGCCTCGCCCAGAGGTTTTGCGACATGGATATGCGCATTACGGTACAAAAGAGGAACTTATCTGAAGTAGAAATTGACAGAATAACAGCGAAAGTAGAAAAATAAAGAGTTTCATTTCGGAGCATTACAAGCGGCATCGAAAGAACGACAGAAGGCAGCAGCTAGGAAGGAAATAACGGCTTCGTTCAACAGCGTTGGTGTTGACAACAAACGATCTCCAGCTGAGGATTTTGCATTTTAGGTTTACATATGGCTATTGCTCAAATGCTATAAAACAGCATATACAATTATATGTCGCCATTTCTTTGAATAGATGAAGAAAAAGTGGTTTGACTCAAAAATCGCCACTAAAAAAAGCGTGTTGCTGTTCTGAAATGCAACCAACTGAGGGTGCGGGCATAATATAAGTGGTAGAGGAGAAACAGACGCACCAACTGTCCGGTAATGGTCACCATAAAATAAATACAGGGCTGCAGAGATTTGAATGATTAGAATGTATTGGCCCTTTTAGATAGCACTACTCAAAAGGGTTGTAAAAACTAAAAATAACACATTTTGCGTTTTACTGTATGACAGCACGAGTGGTCAGCCCGGCCGTCAGCTGCACAAGCCGAACCAGCAACGATCAGCTGTGAGAGTGCCCACTGTCCTGCTCCACTGTCCTGCTCCACCAGCAGATCGGAAAAACGCTCGCTCGCTTAAGCGATCAATGACACATTAAAAGAGGAATTAACATCTAAAAAGTGCGTCAAATAAATAAAATGTTAAGCTGAATGTTGTGCCGTATATTTTTTATCATAAAGAGCAGTGTAGCCTACTACATATTTAATAATGTGGCTAACATTTTGAATGAATGCAGCCCCCGTGCCTCAGTGTCCCCCCAGCTGCTCCAGACGGAGACAACTGCCTTTACGTAGTCCCATGTAGCGCTCCTAAGTGGCCGGTGTGTGCACTATTGAATCAGTGCTCCTACTCAGTTGCACACCATAAGCTGCACATTTTTAAGTGATTAATATCTTTATTTCGGTCTGAGCAAACACTGCATTTGTATTATCTTCTAATAATTGTCCAACAAAGTCATCGGCTACCCGGCACAGCCTGCACTGCGAGTCCATGCTGTTTACAAACTTGCGTACACGAGCTGAGAGCTGGCGTGGGATTTGAGCGTATCCTACGCTCACGTCCATATTGATAAATGCCGAGGTTTGCGTGGAAATGTACAGTACGTACACCCAAATTTCTGGTCTACGCAAGGTTGATAAATGAGGGCCACTATGAGAGTGAGGATGATGAAGGACTATGTGGTGCTCATCCTGCCAATACATTTCTGCTCTTGAACTTTTTTACTCCACTACAATTATTTGACTCATTTTGTTTTCTTGCTACTTTTCCCTATGTTTGGCCATGACTTATGCAAGTGAACTGTTCATTAAACTTGAATTACTGGCTATGGCCTACTCCTCACATACTTTCAGTTGCAAGGCTTCAAATTCAGGGTGTGCCTACTTTTATATTATGTGTATGCGCAATATCAACATTTCATATCATTAACTAAAACAAAATAACCAAATCTAAAGGGAACTTCCATACTGTATTATAATTATTGACACTAAAATATGAAGAAAAAAATAGTGTCTACAGGGCCAGTGAAAATATACAAGGGGCCAGTAAAACTCGGAACTCGGAAAAAAAAGTTAAGGTGAACCCTGTTTCTAACCCTGTTTTATTATTTTTTTAGACTATTCATATTATAGTAAAGAAAAAGTTCCTGTACACATTTTTGACAAATTATTTATATACTATATCTATATTTAAGGGTTCAAAAAAGAACATATAATCGGTATCGGCACTCGCCCCAAAAAATCCATATAAGGCCAGCCTAATAATAATAATATAATAACACAACATATAGTATAATAGTCATGTTTTCTGCTTTAGTACTTTTACTTTCAATACTGGGCACCGTTAGATCTCTGATGCAGTGTTGTCCTGGGGAGGCCACGCCCCCCACCTGCTCCCTGAGGGCCAGCAGCCACAGGCTGACACATGAGCTGCTCTCTCCCCTGGGTTATCTCACCAGGCAACGCTGCTAGCTCTCCTCTCCTCATGTCTCATTTGTGTGTGTGTGTGTTCACCTCCTTGACTGTTTTGCGTTATCAGCTCAACCAAAGCTACTGCCCTGGGAGCTAGGGTTTTCTTGACACAATGTTTCTTCCCCTACCTTCCAGCCCGTGCCATGGCAGCTGGTGTCAGCATACTGAGTGACCTGCCTCACTCCATGAGCCGAGCCCGCAGTGGAGAGATGGAGACAGGTAGGAGAGCGCTGCACACAACACACACTTGATTTAGTTTTTTTGTTTTTAAAAAGGGAAGGCCCAGGGCTGTAGACTTGGAAGTGCAACAACATTAACTGGATCAAAGTAACTGTTAAACAGAGGTTGAAAGACCAATTTATACAGAGGTGGCAGAGCGAGCTCACAAACATGACTTCTTGTGACACGTATGTAGAATTTAAACAAGAGTTTCAATTAGAAAAGTATCTACTGTATGAAAACCAAAAAGTCCAGGCAGGCTATCTGTCATTTTAGAATCAATAACACCAGGATTCCGAATGTCATTGGAAGATATAAAGGGCTGGATAGAAGTCAGAGAATTTGTAACCTCTGTGATGATAATTGTTTTGGTGATGCATATCATGTCCTGTTTGAGTGTAAGAATATAAATGTAATGTATTATATAAAAAAAAGTACCTGCCGAAATATTATGTTCATTTTCCATCTGTGTTTAAACTGATTTTGCTTTTGAGGTGTCATGGAATTGAAATATCAACCTTTAGTTAAAAGATGAGAATTTAGTCAATTAATACGAGGTGACACAATGTTTAAATATAAAAATAGAACAGATCTTTAATGTTTGCAAACATGGGTCAAGACAACAATGCAACAATGGGATTGTGTGAAATGACCATCGACAGGCGGTCATACAGAGAGTTTATAGTGAAATCTAATTACGCACGAACATTCCAGCCTACGTACAAGATTCTCCTCTGCCAGATATGTTGTTAGTTACAATCATATGAAAAAGTTTGGGAACCCCTCTCAGCCGGCATTATAATTGACTCTGCTTTCACAAAAAAAATATAAAAGTGGTATGTCTTTAATATACCAGGAACAGCTAAGTACTGGGATGTTTTCCAAACAAAGGTTTTTTGAAAAGCAGTATTTGGTTGTATGAAATAAAATAAAATGTGAAAAACTGGCTGTGCAAAAATATGGGTACCCTTGTGGTTTTGTTGATTTTAATGCCTGTAACAGCATGTAAAACTGATGACTTTAAACACAAAGTTGGTTGGATTATGTTGTTAAGCCTTGAACCTCATATAATTGTCTGTTTAATCATGAGAAAATGTATTTTAGGTGCCTAAATGCAAGTTGCACTTCTCTTTGACTCTCTGCTGAAGTGAGACAGAATGGGATCATCAAAACAGCTCCCAAAAGATCTGAAAAACAAAGATTATTCATTGTCATGGTTTAGGGGAAGGCTACAAGAAGCTTTCCCAAAGGTTTCAATTGTCAATATCGACTGTAGGGAACGTTGTCAGGAAATGGAAGGACACAGGCATAGTGGCAGTTAAACTCAGGCATGGCAGACCAAGAAAAAAACAGGAGCGGCATAGGTGGAGGATTGTGAGAATGGTTGCACACAACCCACAGATCACCTCCAAATACCTACAAGAACATCTGGCTGCAGATTGTGTATCTGTACATCGTTCAACAATTCAGCGCAATAATGCCGGATGAGAGGGGTTCCCAAACTTTTTCATATGATTGTATCTTGCAGACATTAAAGTCAGGAGCCATCTGGGTCAAAACATACATTGCTTACGGAGTTTGAGTATCTCAGAACATAAACAACCTTCACCATCAAGGTAAGGTCAGGATTTGTTGATTAGCTTACGAATATTTAGAGTCAAGATGGCAATAGTTTATATAAACACTTAATTATTATGACTGTAATAATCAATTCCACAACAGAGGTCAGATAAGCCAAACGTTATTGGTACAACACAAGCCTTTCTAAAAAAATGTCCTACCATTGTTTAAGTAGTGTTTTTGTTTTGTTTTTATTTGAATGTTGTGCTCCATACCATGTACTATGGTCGATAGCCGTAAATAACTAAATGAATGAAATGATTGGCTACTGTGTAGATACATTTTCTTTTTTATATCATGTTAAAGCTAGATTTTTTGAATTTTA
>CM047518.1:5416420-5427928 GCA_026122265.1 Ammodytes dubius
AACTGCTGCGGTCAACAGCGTTGGTGTTGACAACAAACGATCTCCAACTGAGGATTTTGCATTTTAGGTTTACATAGGCTATGGCTATTGCTCAAATGCTATAAAACACCATATACAATTATATGTCGCCATTTCTTTGAATAGATGAAGAAAAAGTGGTCTGACTAAAAAATCGCCACTAAAAAAAGCGTGTTGCTGTTCTTAAATGCAACCAACTGAGGGTGCGGGCATAATATAAGTGCTAGAGGAGAAACAGACGCACAAACTGTCCGGTAATGGTCCCCATAAAATAAATACAGGTCTGCAGAGATTTGAATGATTAGAATGTATTGGCCCTTTTAGATAGCACTACTCAAAAGGGTTGTAAAAACTAAAAATAACACATTTTGCGTTTTACTGTATGACAGCACGAGTGGTCAGCCCGGCCGTCAGCTGCACAAGCCGACCCTGCAACGATCAGCTGTGAGAGCGCCCACTGTCCTGCTCCACCAGCAGATCGGAAAAACGTGCGGTTAACGGTGGAAATAAATCTCTCGCTTAAGCGATCAATGACACATTAAAAGAGGAATTAACATCTAAAAAGTGCGTCAAATAAATAAAATGTTAAGCTGAATGTTGTGCCGTATATTTTTTATCATAAAGAGCAGTGTAGGCTACTCAGTTGCACACCATAAGCTGCACATTTTTAAGTGATTAATATCTTTATTTCGGTCTGAGCAAACACTGCATTTGTATTATGTTCTAATAATTGTCCAACAAAGTCATCGGCTACCCGGCACAGCCTGCACTGCGAGTCCATGCTGTTTACAAACTTGCGTACACGAGCTGAGAGCTGGCGTGGGATTTGAGCGTATCCTACGCTCACGTCCATATTGATAAATGCCGAGGTTTGCGTGGAAGTGTACGTACACCCAAATTTCTGGTCTACGCAAGGTTGATAAATGAGGGCCATTGAGAGCGAGTGGGAGACAACACTATCATTTCACCTCTTGGCTTCAGTCTGATTGAGGACTGGCTGCGATGTTAAAAGTCATCCAGGCTGTGTGTTGTTCAGGGCTGTACACACCACCTGTGCACGGCGTTGTGAGCTCTGAAGTAACAACGCCTCAATTATTGCCTTCCCATTTCCACATTTACAAACCAGTCATTTGCTCAGATGACTGATAGGTTTGTGTTTTGTTTGTTTGATGGTGATTTTTCGGTGGTGATTCACACATGTGCCACACATCTACATCCCACTGGCGACTGAAATGGTCGTATGGTGAGACATGCAAACGCTGCAGAAGAGATGATAGGTTGTGTATGAGGTGCAATGGGGATGGAGAGAGAGGGATGAGACCTGAGCACGAGCAAAGTAGAGAGAGAGAGAGAGAGAGAGAGGAGAGAGGAGAGAGAGAGAGAGAGAGAGAGAGAGGGCGCTGTAGTACAGAGCAGTCAGCAGCAGCAGTGGCAGCACAGTGAGATGCTGCTGTACAGAGGACAGCGCTCCGTTGCCGGGGAGATGACAGCCAGCGAGGCCGGGTGCGACCGCAGACACTCTGCCTCGGACGTCCTGCTGAAGGGGCTGCAGCGCAGACGGAGCTCCGCCCTGGAGGTCCTCTCCTGCTCCTCACACAGAGTCATGGTGGCCGTCAGCATGGACCAGCATCAGCCCCCCGCTCAACGCAAGACCACGAGATGTAACCACAGCCAGAAAATGACTACTGCTTCTGCATTTAAGGGTTTTAAAGGGAATAGTTTGAGAAAACAATTATATATTTAGCTTGTTGCCTCGCTCCCGGTTTTGAGAAAAAGGTGACAGAATAACATTCTTTTAACTGTGTGTGCAGTTTTGAAGTAGAGTTGGGCAAAGGTCGCTCATCGCTAATTAGCTTATCACTAATACTGGTAGTCAATGGGAAGCGTTAGCCTGCCTCCGCCAACAGTCAGTAAGCTTTACAATATCACTAAACGGTCCTGTGCGCATGTTTGGTTTATTTACCACGTTATAAGTCCCAACAAGCACACAGGCGTGTCTTGTAATGTTGTCATGTTTATCTTCTTCTGACTAACACTTCCCAGTGTCTACCAGTATTTGTAATAGGATGATAAGCGATGAGCAACCTTTTCCCATTTCTTCTTCAAAAATGCATGCACAGTTAAAGGAATGGTTTCTGTCGACTTTTCTTCAACCCGAGAGTGAGGCAACAAGCTTTAAGAGTTTAAATGTGGGTTCACCAAGCTTTGAGTATTGTCAAATTATGTTTATGTTTTTTTTGTCCCCCCAGCCAATGCGAGGGTCCCTACAGCAAAGTACACCAAGATGGGGGAGACCCTGAGGCACGTCATCCCCGGTCACATGCAGTGCTCCATGGCCTGTGGCGGGAAAGCCTGTAAATACGAGAACCCCTCTCGCTGGAGCGATGAGGAGCAAGCCGTTAAAGGACTCTACTCGTCCTGGTACGTGGGCCAGTCTTACCCCAGCCCTCTAGTGCTCATGTCGTTTTCCACTGTGTCCACATCCGTAGCCCATTGAAAAGTCTAAACATTTGTCCTGGGTTTTTGCTTCACATCAAGAACTGTATGTAAAATGGAATCAAAATGTGAGATCTTAAAGATAGGTGTATCAGTATGTTTAAGGTTCTTTGACCATGTCTTTCTTTTAAACAGGATTCCCACAGCTATTTACAGTTATTTTTTTAACCCGCTAAACAGTCCTTATTTTAACATTTATGTTTTCTATGATTTTGCTGTGTATGCCACAACTCCCCCCCTAACTTGTGATATTCTCCATTTACAGGATTACTGACAACTTGCTAGCTATGGCAAGGCCTTCCTCTGAAATCATAGAGAAATATAATATAATTGAACAATTTCAAAGGTACAGTGGTCTCCTTATTTCCCCACGTCATTTGAATGAAATATTTTTTATTTGATTAATTTGTTTCTTTATTAACATTGAGATTAACAGTGAAGTGGAGGTTAATTAGTCTTGGCTCTTCTGCAGTGCTATGTGTATCGTGTTGAACTGTTTTTGGTCTTCTGCTTGGATTGCTATGTACGCTGATGACGACCCGTTGATGTGCTCAGGTGGGGTTTGAAGACTGTCATTAACCTCCAGCGGCCTGGGGAACACGCCAGCTGTGGCAACCCACTGGAGCACGAAAGCGGCTTCACTTATCGACCCGAAACTTTCATGGAGGCTGGTGGTGAGTCTGAATATTCACCCTCTCTAACACATACTGTAGGCGCCCGGGCAGCAGGACTCCAAACCAATAGCATTTAGTAGAATTTAAAAAGCACTATTGTCTTGTCAAAGCATCTAGAGGTAGACTAAATGTCTTTGGCCAAACCGACATAAAGGCATACATAGTCAGAATGTAATATACATGTTAACAGTTGGATTTTGAAACCATAAATGTACATAATACACATCAAACTATTTTTATTCAGATATCAAATGTGGACTGAAAAATCTACGGAGAATTGTGGAATTTAAAATGGAAAATGTGTTGGAACCCTGGTTACGTGTTGATATATGAAAAGGGTGCTTCGGTAGATATAGAACAGCCCTGAATCTTCTGGCTTTGTGGCTTTTTACAGTCTATTACTACAACTTTGGCTGGAAGGATTACGGTGTGGCGTCCCTGACTACAATCCTTGACATGGTGAAAGTCATGTCATTTGCTATCCAAGAAGGGAAACTGGCCGTCCACTGCCACGCTGGCCTTGGAAGAACAGGTCAGTTACTTCAACAATATGATACCCATTTATGCTCGTAACATATCAGTTTTGTATACAGTTGTTTAAAAAAAATATATATATATATATGTACATTTTCCTCATTCAGGTGTGTTGTTGGCTTGTTACTTGGTTTTCACGTCGCGAATGAGCGCTGATCAGGCCATCTTGTTTATGAGAGCCAAGAGACCCAACTCCATCCAGACTAGAGGCCAGCTCCTGTGTGTTAGGGAGTTTGCCCAGTTCCTGGTTCCCCTCCGGAGCGTCTTCTCCTGTGCTGAACCTAAAGCCAGCCCCGTCACCTTGTCCCAGTACCTGACCCGCCAGCGCCACCTGCTGCACGGCTACGAGGCCCGACAGATGAAGAACGTGCCAAAGGTCGTCCAGCTGGTGTGCAGGCTCCTGGTTGATGTCGCCGCAAACAGACAGGTGATTAGGGGCCATTCAATTTAGTTTCAAAATGGATTTATCCGTTCTTTAATAAGAGGAGGATTTCAGGATCCGCTCCAGTCCACTGTTTGCTCAGGGAGGCGTTGTGGCAAATAATGGCATGAGAGCAGAGCAAAGATTTCTAGCTCTGGCTCGGTTGTTTAATGACAAGGGGTCTGGCTGTCATTTTTCTTCATGCTTCATTTTTAGCAGCTAGCTACAACACTGCCTGTTGCAGCGCGACTTCTACATAAGCCGGGAAGGAAAGTCAACATTACTGGCAGTATTTTTACTACATATATTAATAAATAAAGGAAGTGCAAAATCGTAGGAATCACGATCTTTACATGAATGTATTTTCACCCCTTACAGGTGATGATCGAGGAGGAGTGGCAGGAGATCCCCGACCTCACAGCCGAGGTAGAGAAGACCGTTTCCCAGCAGGCTTTGCAGCAGCTCGGTAATGAGATGAGAGGGAAGGGGATTCCTGTTTTGCCCTGTTCATCTCCTCCTGCTTGCCAACCTGCTCCACGGTCCACACCTTCTCTTCAGGATCAATCTCTGGCCAGTAGTGATAATGAGCTGGACCCTCTATGGAGCCAGCAGAACGTAATAGAAAGCTCTCCCAGATCCTCTCTGTCTACTAACAGGAGGCTGAGCTACAGTGACTCCTTCCTTCACAAACCACCACGACAGCACCAGCAGCACCCTTTTGGAGGTCTGCCAAGCAACAAGCCATTCCACTGCCTGATCAAACATTCCTTGTCTCACGGCAGCCTTCCAGCCTTTGACCCAGCCAGATGTTGTGACCACCTCCCTCCTCAGGATATCACCAGCAGTATTCAGGACCCCGATACAGAAGCAGAGCAGGACACGGGTCCCCTCTTTTGTAAAAAGCTGCTACACAAGGGCTACCAGAGTTTGTCTTTAGATATGTCCGAGCAGCGAAGACAGTCCCACTGTGATGCCACACTGCCAGAGTTATGGACCAGGAGCAAACTGGTTAGCAGTGAGGTGCAGCCTGATGTGGATGAGTCAGCGGGAGGAGGAGACACAGGGAATGTTCCAGAGGATCCATTCACCAGCATCCAGCCTGAGCTCTCCCCGGAGAGCAGACGCCTGTTGGTGTCCAAAGCTCTGGCCATGGACTTGACTGACAAGGATCTCCCCTCCAAGGTCTCACTGTGGCAGGTAGGCTCTCACATAACATACTCTCAAAACCAACATGGAGCTTAAAAGTAACATTTATGCAAATGTTTTTAGGTTCAAAATTGTAATTTGGGTTTCTACTAGAAACTGTTTTCATAGTGTCTAAACCACCCTTTATACTTACTCTGTCTGACACGATCCTTTTAGAGCCTGTCTCTTTTGAACACAGGTTTTCAGAAAGGTTATGTGGGATAAAAGAAAGGGGGTGTTCACAATAAATTTAACCGGTGTACCTAATAAAGTGGCCGGTGTGTGTATAACACATGTGATACAGAGCACAAAATTCATCAGATTTAGCCTCTCAAATGCCCCTTTCACACCGACGCAAAATCGGAGCAAGTTAAGAAAAGGTTACCTGGGTGTGACTGCCAAGAACACAACAGTGACCAGTACGTATTCTGTTGTAAAAAGCCCATATGTGAGTCAGGCGAAGGGGATAAATCTGATTACTGCAATCTCTCTAGTCACTTTGACCGTTTTCTTTTCTCCCAGTTACATGGTTTCTTGTGTGCATGGATACATACTGTACTTGGTGTAAACGCTTATAGATTATTTCAGATAGGTAGATAGATTGAAATACGGTAGTTTTAAAAAACACAGCCTTAGCAGACTGCTGTGCTCATTTGTCATCAGTGGACTATGTGACAGATGTTGTGAGCCCCTCATTTTAAACGTGGGTGATTGTCTTGTTGTGTTGTGCAGACGGAGCTGAACTCCAGAGAGGGTGCGTGGGAGAGGCTGTGTTTGGAGAGAGACCCTCTGGTCCTATCCGCTCTGATGTGGTCGTGGCTGGAGCAGCTCAAGGGTCCAGTCATCAGCAGTGACGACATCAAAGCACTCAGTGAGAAGAAAGTCAACCCACAGAATGCCCTGGACTCCCTGGAAAAGGTTAGCTGTGACCAATAGCTTCTACCACGTCACTGTGTCAAGCGAACAACATTAATGCACTGCGGTCTTCAAGCAGCGAGTTATCTAGTGTCATCTCAGATCCAAGTGCAATAAAACATGATTAAAAACCATCAAAACAGACATTGGGAAGGATCTTTACTTGCTCCGCCATTGTGGGCGCATAAACATTCACCCATCTGTCGCTCTGCGCGTGCACCGGCAGTGAGATGTGCCGGTTTGTAGTGTTCTCTCTTCTGATTGGATATCAGGTTGTGGGATACTCGAAAAAGCTTATTTGCCGATTACATGCAATAAACATTATATTAATTAACATGAATATATCGCTCACGTTACCTTTTAAGGTATACGCCTTGAATTCTAAATAACTTAAATACATGTTTACCTGTCACCCCCCCCCCCCCCCCTCTCCCTGTGGCCTGAGAAAATGTAATCTTTCCTCAAAATGAAATTAGATCTTTTATTTTAACAAGTTTCTTTTACATACACTGCATGAGCAACCTACATATGACTCCCCCTGCTGGAGTTAACGTGAAAATGTGATGATGTGTTGCAGTAATTGGGTTGGAGATCTTTTAATGAATGTATTCATTAATTGATTCATATCATTGTGAGTTTTTTCATTGTCAGTTCATGTTATACCCTCATTTTGATAAACATATTTCCAGTATTTATATGGGCTGGTGGTCACTATAATCATAGAACACAAATTTAAAAAAAAAAGCTGTGTGAAGCCAATTCCATCTTTTAGCTTGTCACTCTCCTTCATTAATATGGCTAATACTGTTGCTGGCTTTAAGGGGAAACGTGAAAATGCTGTCATTAAATCTGATGGATTCTTGTGCATTCCCACTGACAGGGCCACAGACTGACTTTGCTGTGCATCCTGGACTGTGCTGCTCATGTCCTGCCAATGCCTGAAAGAGTGGAGATGAGTTTTCTCAACCAGACAATAAAGGTGTTTACTAAGGTGAGTATTGTGACCACAATGTGTGTATACAGCTTCGGGAAATAAATTAAGAGACCAGTCTGGATTTTTCTTAAATCTTTATCTCTACATTACCTGCTCAAAATGCTCAAAATTACAATATTTGTATTGTGAATTAGGTAGAAATGTTGTCAGTAGTTTATATTATAAAATGAAAATGTTACATTTTACTCAAAACATATGCCTCTAAAGAGTAAAACAAGTTACACTGAACATTTGGAGTGGTCTCTTAATTTTCCGGAGCTGTATATCAAGATGTGTGTTTTGTCGGCGTGCACTCACTTTTTTTTTTCTCTCTCTCCAGATTGACCCTGCCTCAGACAAGAACCAGTCTCTATACACAACACTGAAAGCCATCCTGACTCCCATTGTTCATGAGCTGCGTGACAAAGCTGCAAAGGAGAATGAAGACTCCTGATCCAGCTTCACCTGACACCAGGGAAGAGATGCCGGGGGCTCCTACTCTCATTTTTGGGCATTACTGTATTTTTTAAGCCCGTTGCTTCTTGTACCAGATTCTGCTGAGATCTTCTAATGTTAAAGTCTGTCTCAAGATATTTGAAGACTTTTCATTTTCAAGGTTCAGCATTGCAATTTTTTCCGCCTCTTGGAAGCTCTTAATTGACTCTAAGCACTGCCATTGTCTGTCTTAACGTGCCACTATGCTCAGTCTGTGTGTTTGGTAATCCAAACTATTATTTTGCATTCAAAGATATTTAAATGAATAGTTAAAATAAAAAATAAAAGTATTTTTAGCTTGTTGCCTAACTATCAGGTTTAAGACACGGCGACGGAATCAATTCCTTAATTTTTAAAAAGAAATGGGCAAAGGTCGCTCTTTGCTTATTAGCTTATCACAAATACTACTCGTCAATGGGAAATGTTAGCCTGCCTCCGCCCAGTCAGAAGATATATTTTACCACATCACTAAACTGTCCTGTGTGCTTGCTTTTTGGGACTTTTGGTCTATTGGTTACAGGCTATTTGTTTATTTACCACGTTATGTTTCACTTCATGTCATGCTAGAGTCAAATACATACCGTTGACCTACTGACAAGTAAATCCATGGTGGTTTCCTTCCAGTGTGTATTTGATTTCTTAAATGACAAAGTAGAAAAATTATTGAGCGCAACATAACGTGGTAAAATAAAAAAGCACACAGGAGCGTTTGGTGATGTTGTAAGTTAAACTTTTGACAAGCAGCATTTGTGATAAGCTAATTAGCGAAGAGCGACCTTTGCCCATTTTTTACTTCAAAAATACATGCACACTTAAAGGAATGGTTTCTGTAGCCTTGTCTTCAACTCAGTTTTGAGGCAACAAGCTAAATATCATTATTTTTAATTATTCCTTTAATATGTGTGAAGGGACGAGATGATGCTTTCATTATCTAACCTTAGTAGTAGGACAATGACTGAGAAATGTTCTCACGATGTTAATGTAAAGTTATTTAAATGTGGGATGAGGGATGGGCTTATTTAAACCAAAACATGTTTTTACACTGTGCAGATGCTACAAGTGTCTTATTTATTCCGCAAATTGGTTTTTAATAACTATAACCTGATGACAAGTTGCAAGGTGGCTTCGTTCGTGTAGAATTTAAGGTGTTTCTTTGCTAGTCAAATGCAAGCTGTGGCTATTGTCGTGGGAAATGCAAGTTTGACAGGCCACAGTGCATTTGCTTTTTCCAATCAATTGTACGTTCTTACTATGTGGACCAAAAACCTCTCGCTGTACTGTTCTGCTGTACATGCATTTGTAAAAAAAACATCTTTATGCCTGCGCTGTTGCATTTTTGCAAAATACTGTCTGCCTCAAACTGATAAGGGCCCCCTGTCAGACTGTAATATGCTGCTGTGTGTGTCGTCGCCTCGCCTGTGTCTGTGTGTGTGTGTGTGTGTGTGTGGCCTCCTCTCACCTCATTAATGGACAGTATGTAATGTAGATTTGCTGATACACGCCGAATGTGGAACACTTGACAATAATAATATGATTGAAGGACATGAGACGTTGTACTGTGGGGAATTTTCAACCAGCACTCTTTTTTTCATTGTTTACAACAGGCTAATTCTTACAGAATTAAACACAATTTACTGCAGCTTGTGTCCACTGTGTCAGTTTTTATGGACTTTCACCATGAAGGCTTATCAGCAGTTCAGATGTTGTCACAGTAGGGTAACATCCATAACACTTCTCCTTGCAAAAAGAAGGAATTCTCCATTTAATCTCAAACCTGTGAGTGTGTGATTATACAAACATGTCAAAAGAGAGAAAGCTGTAGGAGGAAGTTGATTCCATTTGGTGAAAGAACAAAAATTCACAATCAAGCAGATAGATAAACTGTATTCATCCAAAGGGGATATTGTATTATTTCAGTAGAAAATAATAATAAAAATCTTAAATTCATTAAAGTAATCAAAGGTTTAAATATGCTAATTTTGCTCAAAATTGTAGTTTGGGTTTGTACTAGAGATTATTTTCATGGTGTGGTGTCCAAAAGACCCTTGATATTTATCACAGTGCCGTTACAGAATCTCCTCTTTTCAGCCTCTGTCTGAAATGCTCTGTTTTAGAGCCTCTCTCTCTTTAAGCCCTGCCTTTCAAAAAGCCCATTCTGCTGTGCTGGCCCTGTATTTAATCTGTTTGAATATTAGGTTTCCAGAAAGATAGAAAAAAATACATGTTTTTTTCCTTCTCATAGGGGAGAATGGGGTAATTTGTCACACGGGTTGGTCGTCACAATCATTATATCTCGGAACCAGAAGGTGCTGTCTGTGAAATTTTGGTATGTAAATATCCAGAATTGGGATCAGAGGTCACCTACATAGTATTCCTTTGAGTTAGACTACTGAATTTGAGGTGAGACGACTGTGTGTTTTTCATGTCAAATTGAAAATATTTAGCTCCTCAGTATTTTTCTTCTAGGCTTTTACACAATGGGTTTATAACAAAACACTTGTTACCCATACAAAGTGTGAAGGGTAAGCTATAGTTTAGATTGATTTTAGCAAGCTAATTAGTTGTCAGATGGTTGTTGGCCTTGATGCTAGCAAGAAATTCAAGTTGGGGTTGGTCGTCATATTTTTGGGGGGGTTGGTTGTCACATGTTATCTCAAGGCTGCAGCCAGAAAAGGAACCCAATAACGAAAGAAATTGTCAAGCTGTATTCTCACTGACACCCCAGAGAAGGAAAGAATAGAGCAGGAAAAGGCAGCTAGCATGCAAAAGAAAAAAGGGCAACAAACTCAAAACAACCCAGTGCATCCCAAACTAGACTAGCTGCCAAGGCTACATTAAGTTATGTAGGCCCATTACAAATTTAGTTCTACTTTCTTGCCTTCTTTTTAAGATTATTCCCATTAAGATAACATTGTGACAAACAACCCCATAGTGTTTGACAACCGACCCCTTAATGGGGTTGGTTGTCACAATGTGTAAGGGTGCCTTTGATGATTATTTTCTTCTTTATTACAATAAGTTAGAAAAAGTGAGGGGTACACATTTCAAGCCAACACCTTAAGCTTCAAATTAACGTAGGAATGACTATTGAAAGATGTTTAGGTGATAAGCAATTCTCACTAGAGTAAAAAGTGTGCCTACTTACCCCGTTCTCCCCTCCTCTGGGAGTCTCTAGTCACACCGGGACCGATATTAATGTTGAAAAACCAGAAAAAAGTGCATTTTGAATAAGAAGTTACCGTTATAAAAAAATTAAAAACTGGATGTACAGCACATGTACGTGCTTGGCATTTATTCATTTGTGAAATAATGATTTATTCGCCCATTATATGTCCATGATTATCAGGGTTCTCAACCCTCACGCAATGAGAGTGAGACACACGCATTTCAGGCAATTCACACGCTCCACGCCACACCTTGCATTTCTCACGCAAATTATAATTCTGCCAAACTATTTTTTTATATATAGCCTATAGCTTCGATAAATCCTGGCCTTCACCACCATCACCTAGTGTTGCCACCTTATTTATACTATCTATGGTTGCCACCCGTCCCGTTTTTCCCGAAATTGTTCTCTTTTTTCACCAGCTGTCCCGAGGAAAGAAAAATCTCTCCCGGGACACAATTTGTCCCATTTTTTGGGGAAAAACTCATTCGTTTTTTTGGGGAAAAACTCATTTGATTTCCTTCGTTCAGTAGTTAAGGCCGTTTCACACGGGCCGAGGCGTTTGTTGCGCCCACTAATGCATTCTGCGAGAGCCGAGCGGGCAGAGAGAAGGCACAGCGTTTCGTCAGGC